>JAPZLL010000007.1:432842-471681 GCA_036250225.1 Cercophora sp. LCS_1 | reverse complement strand
AAGTCGTAATGTGGAAACCCCCCAAACATCTGCCACACGCCCCCCCCCCCCCCCCCCCCAAAAAAAAAAAAAAAGGTCTTTCAAAATCAAGGAACGGGAGCGTGATGTGAAAATTAGACTTGCGCAGGAGCGCCGAAACGTGATTCGCAAGCACCCCTCCGGAGGTTTAGTTGAGCGGCGAACGCCGTCGTCAGAAACGTGCCTGCCGGCAACCAGAGGTTTTTTTATTGTCATGTGTCTCACGATCAGTCGATCCGGATCAGCCCTGTTCGTGAACGCCAGGCTTCGGCCAGGCGAGCGGTTAGTGCCGTTGCCTTGCCTCTTTGGTGCAAGGCCAGCAGCATTATTGGTGCAAGGCCAGCAGCATTATTGGTGCAAGAGGCTTTTGAAAAAATTGAGGGCCTAGATCATCATGGCAAGAAAACCACGCAGAGTGAAAATTTTGTGGAAAATCTTGTGCGAAAGCCATCAGCTGACGGACCAAACAGACAGACACGCCCCCAATGTCACACAGGTGTGTTCTTGCCGTGTGTGACAAGAAAAGCCTTCGTCCATCGCCTGTCCGAATATGGGGGAGGGGTACTGGTTCCTGTCAGCGTTCATCAGCGGGACCACCAAGAAGAACCTCCTCAAAATATTACCAAAAAGCAAAACACCGCCAGGAACGTCGAATCCCGAATGATCCGAAGAGGCAATTGCTTTTTCCAAACATGCAAACCCCTTGTCCTTTTCCCCATTCTGCCTCAAGACGGAAAGCCCTGGAAGGTAAGTTGTGGCAGGGCCGCGCACGGGGCCTCGAGAATATGATAGCTCACCTTTTTTCACCGAGAAATGGGGCCTATCTTCCCCAAGCATCGCTATTTCTCATGCCCCTGATGATAAATCCAACCGTATTTTGATGAGTCTCGCACTTCCTCCCGCTCGGCGCGCTGATGTGTCACGGTCTCGACTACAAACAAAATTTGCAACACAGCCGTCCCGCTCGCCGACAGGGATGGGGGGCTGATGACGATGCTTCATGATAGCAACAAAGAACCTGATATGTCAGCCCCTCGACGACGCCGAGGTGGTGCACTGCGTGATCAACGTTGCATGCGTATGTACTGAAGGGGCCAGACTCATTGTCTGGTTGGTTCGTTTCGCTCCGCATCCCCGGAATCTGGCCGCATTTGCTCGTTCAGACGGCGAAACCCTCAAGCCCGGATCACCAACTCGTCTCGTTACCAATCTCGAGGATTTCCAAACCTCTCCAACCAGCATCTGGTACCGAACAACACCAGCACACCAGTTTTAGACCACACTAGTCGAACTCGAGCGCCACATTGTCTGTGACGGTGCCAATGGCATGGAGGCGGGGAAAGAACCACATGAAATGGTCACTTGCATTCTCCATTCTCTGCGTCGCCACAATCCCACTTGGTTGGACATTTCACAGCCCCCCCCCTTTTCTTTTCTTTATCTCCTTTGCCGAGCATCATGACCCATCATGCCATTCCAGACCGAGGCGTGCCCAGCCTTCTCCAGATCGCCAAGGCCAGGCCACACCGCAGGTGAGAAAAAAAGCAAGGCCGGAGTGACGACAAAATGGTGGCGTAACGGCGCCCCAGCATGGCCACGCAAATCCGGGGCTAGGCCCAAGCCATCATGCCAGACTACCATGTTTCTGCTGCGAGGGCCTCACCAGGCGGCCTGAAGAAACTCGATTTTTCCAAAGAGGCGCCATTTTTTTTTTCTCAAATGAGCCTTTTCGAATCGTATGTGGCAATTTATTGTTCTTCTCACGCCTCCTCCTCCTCCACGTCTTCAATACCCGAGAATGGAAGGAAGGGACTCGGACAAGAACTCCACCCCCACTTCAGGATGTTGCTCAAACAGCCCATGCCATTGGAAAAAAAACAGCAAACGGACATCAACTCTCCACCAAAATGTCTGGGGTAAATGGATCCTTCCAAGGCTCCAAGGCTCCATCCCTCTCGGGCTCCATTTTTACCCCACAGTCGTTATTGTAAAAGTTCCAATGCCAAACGGACGAACCGTTTCACGCCTAGCTCGATAGTTCTTGCCTAGAGTCCATAACATCACGAGCATGATCAATTGGGAATGGCAGGGGAAAAGGGATGGAGAGAAACCGACAACACAGAGTCCTGACGCCAGTGGCTGTCCTTACCCGCGATCTAATGCAACTACCATGCCGGTCCCAGCATCAGACCTCGAACCCACGAGACCGAGCGCTGCGCAACAAAGACTAATTGATGCTCTACACTGCTGTGTTACATACCCCCCTCCTTCATCAGAGGAGTGAGTTTCTGGTACGCTAAAAACCAAACCAACCTTGCTCTCCGCTCTCCGTCTGCAAGGTCACCAATTCCTTTCGCGGCCCGTGGTCTGTGGTTTGCGGTTTGGGATTGGGGTTTGAGCGTGTGTCCCGTCTTCCAGCCAAGCGGCAGCGAATAAAACAGAGTACCAAAGCGACCGTCCCAAACACGGGCTGCTGGCGCCAGCCGTCCGTTGGTTGTTCCCGTCAACTTGGTCATTGGGAGAGAAACTAAGAAGAGTGATGGGATGTGTGATGAACGAAAAAAAAAAAAAAAGGTGATGATAGTGATGAGAGATGTGATCGACTTTTTTTTCTCTGTGGTTCATCGTCTCATCCCAGCTCTGTGCCTTGCCAGCCGGGAGCCGACCGATCTCTCTTTCTTTTTCTTTTTCTGTTTTCTTCTTCTTTTTCTTTTTCTTTTTCTTCTTCTCTCCAAACCCTGTCTTGCGCATCTGTGTCTCACAGGCCCCCCCTCCCCTTGCCCTGTCTATTCGTCTGTTCCCCCTTGCCCTTGCACGACAGCGCAGCAAGCCTCCCCAGGCCAAAAAAAAGGAGCCAACGCGCGAGCGACGATGAGAGGGCAGAAAAAAAGCAAGGGAGGCGAGAAACCGCTGGTTCATACCCTTTTCGACCTGCATTGCATCCCGTAAAAATGCGGGGGAGGGGACAGACCCACCTGGATCCACTAAGCCAAGTGGGGCAACAGAAAAGGTCAGAGGGAGGAACAAAGAGGGCTTGGCGAGTTCTGATGGGCGAAGCAGGGGGGGTTTCTGGTTTGGTTTGGTTTGAACGGCACCGAAAAGGACGGATTTAGCGTCGAGGTGAAAGCATCTCCAAGGACTTCAAAACGGTCCTCCAGCAGCATATGTACATGTGCACGCTATGCCCGTGGGAAACCTCCGCATTATTTCACACGAGTGGTGTACCTATCTTCATTCCAGGGTCTCGTCTCGTCGTCAACGTCGTCTCCCCCTGCGTGATGTTGCGTCGGCGGCAGGCACGGAAGACAAATCACCTGGAGAGGAAAAGCTAAAACTTGGCACCAAACGCAAGGAGCAAAGTGGCATTCAACAACACAAGCGGTTGAGCCTCATCCACTCGAAACTGGAGAGAGTGACTGTGAGGAAAAGGGAATGCGCGTCAACTGCAACCTCGTAATCTCCTCGAGTACCGTACCAGGTACCGTATTCCGGACGCAGCTCTCACCAACATCCTGAATGACTTGGTGGCCTTGTGCCCAGCGCTCACTCATCACTCATAGCCCCCACATCGAATCCCATCGTAACCTCATCCCACAACAATCCAATGACTAGGGGGTAATCCGCCGTGCCATGGTATGTTTCCCAATTGGACAAATGGAAGCAACCAAAACATCAAACAGCGGGACTGTTGACTGCGTCGAAGAATTGCAAGACAAGACCCTGCAGGCGCTGAACCGCGCCGCCCATCGGTTCGCTATCTCAATCATGCAACCGATCTTTTTGTTCTGATTTTTATTTTCCGTGCCGGTTCGGACTGAGAAAGTAAAAACCAGGGACCTCTCTCTCTTCAGCTTCCGGCACGCCTGGCCGGGCGGCGGCGAACCACCCCCCCCCCCTTCCCTTTCCCCTCCACCCCTCCCTAGCCTGGTCGCCTGGTCTAACCCGCACAAGGTAAGGTGTAGCCAGCGTGCCGCCAGATCTGAACCAATCAAGGCCGTTCAATGTTGCGCAACTTCAAGTCTCCCGCCAACCAGCATCAATACACAGTAAAAGCCACGATGGGCTTTTGATGATACATGGCCTCGCCGATACCAATGCCATGCCTTGCAGCAAATTTTTTCGTTCTAGCCTTGTAGTGCAAACGAAAAACAACACCACCACCACTCCTGATCTCCGGCATGGGTTTCTCATCTTACAAGACGTAAAAAATTTTCACACTTCTCATTCAATAACCGCTGAGGCTTGCACCCTCAACGGATATGATACCCCAACTTGGACTCGAGGGAGATCGATCGAGGGGCTGCATTCCGCCTCTCGGCAGGCAGGATGTTGCCTGCGTCCCATTTAGCCCGGCCGGACGTGGGAAACATTTTTGAAGGGGGGATGCAGCAGCACAAACAGCACATTTCCAAAATAGCCAAAGCAAGTCCCTACATAATTGTATGGACAGAAACAATTGTCCGTGCCTTTGGTGACCCTGCCGGGTGTGTTTGAAAGGCGATGCAAGAAAACCTAAGCAGATATGTCGTACATAGTCGAGATTGCCCAGGGATGTTTCAACGGTCCATCGCAAGCGGATACTCACAACAGGGACCTGGGCATGGCGGCGGCAGGCATGTTCCAAACTGATGAAGCATGCATCGTCAAACAACTAGGCTATTGTCGACGCCGCACCACTTGGCTTGAGTTGACGCCCGCAGGGAGGTTTTGTTTCTCTCAGTGTTTGTATGCCTGTTGACATGGCTGGGCAGGAGGACTGATTGACTGGCCGGCGTGTGGATATGGGACACGGGGTGCTGGATGCCGGTGACGATGAAGCCATCACCCGGAAACGCGCCGGGACTTGTTGCTGCTAGGACCGTGCTCGCTCTGACTGTGCTGTGATGCGTATCTGGAGATCTGGGGATGCACCGAGTGCCGCTGCCAACAGGCACCGGGCTCTGAGACAGTGGTGCAGTTGGGAGGCTTATCGCAAACGACTGCCGTCCACATTCGTCATAGTGCTGAGAAGATCCCTTGGGCATCGCATACTAGTAAAATCTTGAATGGGATCCGGGTCGGCCAAACAGTCAGTCAGTTGCCTTGCTCGATCGCAGAGCAGTTCAATGTTTGGCCTGCATCTGGCCTCACGCACGCCCTAGGGTCATTGAAAAAATCTCCGTCTTGACTGTCATGGCGAGCAGGCCCCTCGGAGTGGCCTCTGCTTCCCATCGCCAAGCAACAAGGGTTGTCCGCGCTTGATGATTTTGGCGATGGCGGACATCTTCAGCTTGTCTGTCCAATGATCATCGGCTCGGCGACTAGTTACAGATATCTAAACGCACGGCACAAACGCCACATTGAGCATGGGGATGCCGTCGATGCATCGATACAGCTAACTTTGGCGACGTCCTGCCGTGTTTGTTTGATGTTGACGGGCCGACAAGCATTCAGCGTTACCTCTGCGATCTTGAACAATTTCTCGTCCAGATCGCCTATCTTGTGTTTTGCCGTGGCGCTTGCTTCCCATGCATCCAGGAGTTGCGTAACGAGCATCGCTGATTCGTCGGCGGCTGCTGCGACCAGTGGCTCGAGGTCTCCTTCTTCATTCAACATGTAGCCCCCCAGGCCACACCACACGGGATCCACTGAAAAGACAACCTCAGGCTGCACAGAACCCAAACCAGAGTCCAGTTCGCAGGCCAAGCCGGCTGCAGTGACGGCCGCCTCTCAGCGCCTGGGCCTCATGATTGGCTTGCCCGAGGCTGGCCCACCTGAAAGCGACTCCAGCACTGTGCTTTCCGGGCGCTGGAGGGGACACGGGAGCGATCGGCACGGCAGACGATACTGCGCAACCAGATAACACCACGCCTGTCCATTCCGGGTCGTGGCACGCCCCGGCACCATCCAGCCTCCCGATGACGATCGTAGTTCTTCTGTATTGTAGCTGACGATGCCATCCCAGCTGACAATGTTGCAAATCCAAATCCAACGCTGCGCCGCTTCACCAGAGTCGTAGTCCTCGTGATAATGTCCGGAGTTCTGCGAAAAAGCCCGCTTGCGGGCTCACAAGTCTTTTGAGCGGAGGCCGCGATCCGGGCTTGACTGAGGAAGGTGGTCAAGGTGGTGTGCTGTGTCTGGCGAATGACCTTTGATTCCAGGTCCGCTGACTTGCCGGCGCCGACTCCGTCCTGACCGTGCCCGTTGTCTTCGGAGGGCTCGGCGATGATGATTGGCGTCTCACCATGGCGCTGCTACTGACTTGTCGTTGAGGAATGTTGTGCACAGCCCGTATTGGCTGTTCACCGAGACATGTTGGTGACGAGGCTACGGTGTTCGGTGAATAAGCTTGTAGCCAACCGAGAGCCCATACACATCCACCGAGTTGATGAACAAACAACAACGGCCACTTGACAGTCTTGATCGGGGCGCTGCGGCCTTACCCATGGCGTCCGCTACAACTGCGGGGAGACGATCGGGGGTTAGCGGCGACCCGCAACAAACGAGGACCGGGCAGTGCCCCATCGCTTCTTGCCCCCTTTTGGTCTGCCCATTTTTTGGCTGCGGCAATTTGGTCCTTTGTGGCTGCAAGGTCCTCAGCTGACTGCTCTCAATGTGTCTCCCCAGTTGAGCAAAGCTGCATATCAGTGTTGACCGTAAAAATACGCTTGCCTTGGCCTCTGTTCTCTGTTTAGCCATGTCTCAGATCGTGGGACAAGGGCGTGCGATGACAACATTCTGGTGCCCCCCCGCTCTCCGGCTCAACTCGACGCCGATGCAGCAGCGAACATCTCCAACATATGTTTCCCATCTTTTTTGGTTCCCTAGATAGGCATGCCTGAAACCATCTCGACCACAGGCCGAATCGAATGGCTCTCGCCCGTCGGCTCCCGTGTCTTCTCACGCTGGACGTGGGGGTTCCTGCAGCTCCTTTGATTAACTCGGGCGCTGCAGTGAGAGAGGTGCCGCATCCGCAGATGATGGCCTGAGAGGAACCAGTCCGTCAGCGCATAGCGGGAGCCCGGGTGGGATTATGGACGGGCCAGCTCTTGATATCATCAACCGGAACACGACTAAACAGGTTGGTATGGCCGAAAGCCGAACGCCTCCCCACAGATATTCCTTCGATACACTGCGCTAGGCAGGGGATAGGATTGGGGGAACTCCCGCAACGGGAGCGGTCCTTCAGCGAATCGCCGTCTTTCCAGCCTGCCGCCCACCGAACCCTGCCAACGCTGTTTCTTTGAACGGCGACGCAGCTCGAGTCCGGACCTCGACGTCTTGTCCAGGGCCGCTGGGAAAGGGGATGATACCTGACCAACGTACCTTGCCCGCCGTGGTCTAGATACTGCGTCGTGCTCTGCATTACGCTCGGAAAGAAGCAATTTCCTACCTCGCCATCGTGGCCGGCCGGGCAGGCTATTCCGATTGCAATCCATAGTCCACGTTTTTATGCATCAGTGGTCTGAACGTGGTGGTGCCACAGCGACATTGGCGTTGAACGAGCGAGATATCGGCATTATTTGAGACTCCACTCGCAAGTAAACTTGGTCGTGATCTAACGCTGGCTTGTGTTCCCTCAGATAGATGTGACTGAGCACGCTGCAGCGGCATATGTCGGTAGAGCTCGAGAGGCACACAGCAACGAGAGGCATATTCCCCTCGGATTACCAGACCCGGTCTTAGTGCTCAGGTTGCCGGCCACGCTGGTGGAACGGTTCCTTCACTCTCTTGAACTCTTCTGCCCGGCCTTCACCTGATCGCGTGTTGCTGCTCGCCTGACCCTGCTCAGTTGATGTATATCCATACTCGCCCTATACTCGTTGCCGGACGGGGCCGTCAGGTCACAGGGATAGTCCGCTGAAACACACGCCCATTGGCGAGGGATATGTCAAGGAAACCGTACCAAGTGCATCAAGCAACAGGCTAATGTGAAGTGGTGGCCAACAACAAAATCTCTCACACGAGGCTGGTCCTGCAGGCCCTTCGCCGAGCGGCGCCCCGCAAAGCAGGCACAGTTGGAGGCAGACGGCGACGCAAGCCCTCTCGTGGTTGGTACACGCCAATTGCAGAAGCGTGCGAGGACGAGCCCGCCCATGATTTGTTTGAAGAAGCAGTGGAGACGATGCAGCTGCTGCAGGTCCGTCTAAAAGCGGCTTAGACCCTGGGAATCCCCACGGTCGATGATACGGGGAGGGGTGAACTCGGGGCAGGCATCATGTGTGTTGGAAGAGACGGAGCATCGTGCAAGATCTCCAAGATCCGCTTCTCGACAGCCGTGTTTATGCATAGGGCGATAAAATTCCGTCTTGCGAAACAGCCTGCTGCTGCTGGAGAAACGTGTGTATTTGCAATTTCCAGGACCCTACTGCGTAAAGGGGGAACCCCAAGGAGGCCTGTGGAAAGGGGCTGATGCAGAGTGAGCTCTAAGGACTGCAACTCGGGCGTCTCACTGAAATGCTAGTGTTCACTCGAACACCAGGCTCAAACTGGCAAAAAGAGAAGGGTCCTGGGACGGCCTTGCTTGATAGTAGACAGCCCGTCCCAAGACACGGGCCGCTAGGTGGGTGAACAAGCCGAGGGAGGGTTTCCTGGATCTGCATCATTTGTCGACAATCACGGCCGAGCTCGTCATCGGAGTTCCGCGAGCTGGCAGAAGGGCTGGCTGGCTGCCCGGGCGGCCTGTAAAATGTCGCTATTCCAGGTGCCGCTTTGGCAGCGCTGATTGGCAGCGTGGGCTTGGAGCGTCGTCTGCAGGAGACGTTGAGAGGCGCCCCTCGCAGTGCTGAGCTGCACTAAGGAGGCATAGATTTGCCATTGACCAGTCGACGAGACGGGTAGCCAATGAAACAGGCCTCAGGCAACTCGCTGTTTCTTGTCTGGTGCGGGTGCGGTGCGCGTCCTGCAGGCGACAGAAAAGGCTGGCGTGGTACTGGCTGGTGGTGGGTGGTTTGGGGTATGGAAGAGGCAGAGAGAGGCAGGAGACTGTGAGAGTGAGGGAGGCAATGTCGTACTGCAGCCCGCATGCTTCAACTGTCGCCCTCCCCAATCCGCTCTCGTCGCTGTTGCTGGTTGACCGGCCTACTGCGAGCTCGTCGTGGATTGTGCTGCGTGAAGAGGGCCCCCGAAGACAACAGGAATGTGCTCCGTCCGTCGCCCGTCATCCGTGGCTCGAAGCGAACGACGACGACGGGTCACAACGACCCCCACGCTGACAATGAGAGCCGTCTTGCAAAGGACTCTGGACCGGCCGTGTTGCTTTATCCTGGCGGTCTCGGCTGGCTCCTGAATGCCGCGGCAATGCGCACGACAGAAGCGATCAAGAGAGCGAGATTTGAATTTTTTGGGGGTCGAGATGCTGGGGCTGGCACCGGCATGAGAGCAACTGCACGACGATGACATTTCCTGGCCGCACTGGCAGGACAGAGACAGTCGGTCTCACCATGTGGGTTTCGGAACCCGGTGGCTGCTTGTGGAAAAGCCATCATTGGTTTGGTGAGCTAGGAAAAGAAAATATTGCGCTCGCCTGCGAGGAACGCAGTCCGCAAAACAGCAGAACGACCAAGACCAGACAGGCCCTCGGGCATTCCCAATCCCATCAGCATCGCATAGTGCCTGCCGGGACCACGGAGCTGCCCGGTCATCTCCATCTTTGCACCATTTTTTCTGTGCACAGCAGGGCAGTCTGACGCAGAGTGCCAGCGACGCTCGAAAGAGGCAAGAAGCAGCCAGACAGAGAAGGAGCGACCCCCACAGGACCTGATTCGCCTTGGCGACAGAGCATAAAAATTCCACCTTGACACAGCAGAGGCGAGAATGAGATGCAATTGCGCACCACCAGGCCAACACCAGCTCCACTGCCAGCAACCAGCAGCCAGACACTGCAAGCGGGGCTCTGAAGAAGACACTGGCCAATGGGACGACGAGAAGCCGGACTGTGGGAGTGGGAGAGGAGGGCGTGAGGTGTGAATAGCTGCACACCCCACGCAGCCAGCCCGGGCGAGTGAGTCCTCACAGTGAAAAGAAAAAAGCGGGCTCCAGGCGAAAAGCAGGCAGCCAAGGCCAGGGTGTTGCCAAGTCGCAAGCCCACTCTTGGTGCGAAAACGGACCACCCATGGTGCCACGACCAGGCCATGCTAGAGGCACGCCTCTCAGCAGAAATTTTTCCGCACACCACCAGGACGGGACCCCTGCCACGGGCCTATCTTGGACAAGGCATAGTGCAGATTGCAGCCTCTGGTCCTCTGTGGGAGGGACCCACCTTGGTCCCTGCCCATGAGGGTGTGAACGCAAGATGTACCTGTGGAACTTGTTCTCCTCTGCGCCAGTGACTGCACGGAGGTACTTCGATCTGCGTACCCATGGCGCTAATGTCTTGGTCCTCGCAGGTCCTTTGTGGTCATGGGCGGACATCTGCCTCCTCCCACACTTTTTGTGACCAGGGCAGGCAGAGTCGTCGAAGCCATACATAACACCGGCTTCCCCAGCTCCTCAACCTCCCACTTGACGTTGGACCTCATCGTCGACCACCTCTCCTTCCGTCACCAACAGACACCTCGCTGCTCAGGACACCAGCAGCAAGACGTATTCTTATAATACAATCGTCCCCTCCTCGGGAACCCATCTCGTCCTCAGCCAGAACCGGCCTCGTCGAGCTACACCACTCTGCCAGCAACGACCAGCCTTGCTTCCTGATACACAACGATCCAGCCGACCTCGTAGACTCTGCCAGAGCTCGAAGCCGCTGCCCACACTCTTCAATTCCGAGCCACCGCTCCTTCAGACACAATGTCTTTCGATTGGACTCACCAGTTTTGCCTCGCTTGCGACAAGCAAACTGACGGCGCCACCTACTGCTCCGAATCCTGCCGCCTGGCCGACTACGAGAAGACACCATCATCACCCAGCTCTGAGTCGAGCTCACCCGGCTTTGGAGCACCTTCCTACCAGTGGACCTTTGCCAGACCCACGACGACCAGCACAAAGTTCTACCTCTCTCCAGCCTTCGACTTCAGCACCCCGCAACTGAGCGGCAGGACGCTTCAGCATGGCTCGCCAGTAGATATGTCCCGCTCTGCCTCGGGCCCCGTCCTCTCCCCTTCCACCTCGCACACCAGCTTGTGCTCGATCCGAAGCAACTCGACAGCGAGCCTCGACGCCGCCCAGCTGTCCGAGAAGGCGGCGAGGGAACTCCGGGCATACGCCCGCTCCTTCGAGTCGGTCAGGCTCCAGCGCAGGCGATCAGCCTAAGAAGCGACAAGCACAATGACACATCGAACTCGAGTTTACTCTTTATGCCCCCGCTCAGCGATATACCATATACCCCACCTCACTCGATTACGGTTCATAGAACGACGCAACCATCACACGACTCAGTCACATCCCATTTCGTTTGTTTTTATCAGTTTGTTGTAACAAAAAAGGGCATACACAGGAGCACAGCATTATAAAAAGTTTGGTCACAATTGGACAGGATCTGTTTTTACTGTTTTCTTATCTGTTTTGGTACTGGAAGAGGCGTACGCTCACATTGGGTACGGCGAAAGATACCGTGTACTATGATACACTATTGGGATACTTGTTCTGCTTTTCTGTTCAGCAAAGCATCTGCATACGGACGGTCGGAGGACGGTCATGGTTTTTTTTTTCGGGGGCAAGGCAGGCTCAGATTTGTTTTGGAATGGTTTGATCAGGATGGAATCTTGGGAACGGCGTTGGACCGAGGGCACTCTTAGCGCCCTGTGTGTGTTCAGAGAAAGTTTGTTTGGTACTTGATGATCATGCCACGAAACAGGAATCTGTATGACTGGGAGGAAGTGTAAGAGGGTTTTTTTTGGGGCCACAGGACTCTGGTACCAGATATCATCAACCGGCTCGCAAAGAGCCTGGCCAGCAATGGAAATGTTCCAACCCCCCCCAAACTCAAGTTCAAGACTGCTCTGGTATCGTGACCCGCTTGGCGTGTATGAAGGCCCAATTCCTTAGCAACTAGTCGTCATCAGAGGGTCAGGTGTCGTGGAAAGTCTAGGCGCTTCCCCAGGTCTCCACAGTGCAAAGTGACGTTAGCGGAGATCGATTGCCGTCGCCCACCCGTCTGTGCCGGCCCTAGCTCGACTCCAGGAGGCGGCAAGCACGCAAGCAACCTTCTTTCATCATGTCATCCCACCCGTTTTTGACGGCAGAGTCGGCAGCACCTCTGCTGCAAGGAACAAAAAACCAGCGGACTACCAGCACTTTGAGCTAACGACCCGAACTAAGTTTTGAGGCGTCGCGGCTTCGCTTTGTTGGCAAACGGCTCATCCAAAGAATTGGGAATCAACCGCCGTTTGGGGCATTGGGCTCCGTGCGCTTGTGGTTGGACGAGGCGCCGTCACCGACAAGCCATCTTTTCGCCTCCCGTTCAACCCAACTCAAACACCCACCGCACAGGTTCTGTAGCCAAGTGGAAACGAGCTCAGGTCACACACATCATCGCTCCCTTCTTTTTCTCGTTGCCCACCCCTTTGGTCATCCTCCTTTGATGCAGCATCAAGGGAGAATCGAGACACTCTGCGGGACACGCGGCACGGGAAAGCTGAGGTTTCCCTTTTCTCTTGTCCAGTCTCCTTCCACGGCACACAGCATCTCCACAGCAGCTGGCTGGTCCAGAGTTGGGAGAGCTGGCGCCCCCTGCGTGGTAGAGTAACGCTGCCATTGCTCAGGTGCGCGTTGAGTGGAGGGGAAGCCATGCACTGAGACAGGTTGCTCCCTGCAATGGAGTCGATCCTCCACTTGTCCAAGTGGATCTGGTTATGGAAATAAGAACGAGAAAAAAGTCAAAACTCATGATGGGGCAAACGCCAAAAAGGAAACGAGCCAACGACCAGTGCCACGCGGGCCACGTTACACGCTCCCGACGGACCCGATGGCTCACTGACGCCAATGCCCAACAAGGAGCCGACGATCCAGCTAAGCATACTGGATGCTGGATTTCGTGGCCAAATGGGTGCTGCAGATGAGCTTCCCCGTCGTCACTCGGCAGCCCAGTTGTCACCTCGACGGGGTCCCAGTAGAGTCTGAGCTGAGGGCAAGCCCAGCCAAGCACCCGATTTACGTACAGAAAGGGCCCTATTTCTTTTTTATTTTCCCCCAAGTCAGGTGTGTGAACTGGATTGTTGTTCTTAGGGGTCCTACAGAGTTCGACCGAGTCGCGGCAGTGCTGTGCTACCTTGGCCAAAGGGGTTCTCGAACTCAACAGACAAGACACACAGAGCCCAAGCTGTTCCCCAGTGGGATGGGCAGCCAATGGCGGTCGGCGTTGCTCTCTGTACGGAACTTGGGCAACTCAAGCCGCTTCAACTAGCGTTGATCAATATTGCGCTTGCATGCTGGGGAATCCACCAGCAAGGGATGTGAACTGTTGCAACGGGGTTAGAGAGTTGCCTCCCTTCCCCCCATTCACGCTGCAACCTTCAAGCTCTTTCCCTGCCATGCCGGCCCGCCCAAAAGCTTCAAAAAAAATCCAGGGCGACCAAGAAAAGTCTGGGGAAAGTTCGCCATCGGCAGATGCCCATTGAAGTGGATGGATACCATTCTAGACCTACCCCGTTCCAACTGGGGCTGTTTGGTCAGAGAGCTGTGCGCAGTGCCAACTGCTGCTACTAGCTCTGTCCCCCCCGCTTGCGGGTCCCGTCCGCGCCGGGATAGGCCCGTGAGGGCAGCGAGGCTGCCGTGAGACCGGTATAGACGTGGTTCTTTGGCAAAAGGGGGGCACTACAATTGCACCCGCGGTACGGCTGCACACGTCGCCCCAGAAGCGGAGCTTTCCGTGGATCGATATACTCCGGCTATGGCCAACCAGACCCAGACGGCTAAAATTGTTGGAGAGAAACACGCCATCTTTGCAAAGAGTTTGCTCAGTCTTTTCCGGCCACGGCAGCAGCAGCATGCTCTGCTGCGCTGCCATTCTCCACCGTTCCGCTGTCACGGCAGCAATGGAGATTTGCTCATTTGTGCTGCTTCGGATCAGACCATAACCATCCATCGATCCACCACACACCTTCTCTGTATCCCTCCCCCCGTCGTGTCTGGTCGGTGGGGGTCAAGTTTTACACAGAGAACAAGCACAACAGTGGAGGGACGGGGCATGATGCTGTACAGTCACCTCCCTTCCTGTCTTGTTACAAAACTGGGCCGAGTTGTTTTAATTGTGGAGAGCGGGGGGAGTGGCCTGGGCACCACAACAAAGTGACGGGACTGGTCCGCGGCATGGCATCCGTACCGTTCCTCTGAAAAGCGTGTTCTGAAACACACGGCTTCGTCATCGAACAACAACGCGGAGACCCTGGAGGCAACGGAATCCCCGGTTTTTTGATCTGGTTTTCGATCACTTCACCCCCTCGCACAACAACAAAAGAAGCAAGTAGGCAAAAAGAACGGAGGAAGGGGAACAAAAAAAAGCCGATTGGCAAGGGCACATATCGAGAACAACAGAAACCAACAAATATTCGCAACCAAGCACGCAATTCACCGTGGCCAGTTTGAAGAGAAGATAATTTCTTGTAAACCTCCCCGCTCAGTGCCACCCGCGCCGTTACTCCTTTGGTCGCCGCGCCCACACTGCCCTGCCCGGCCCTCGCCCTGCCCTGTGCCGTCCGATACTGTTGCATCCCGCTCCGGCTCGTAGCCCGCGGTTCGCTTCCCTTCCCCGAGCTTTTCCCTTCCTCCCAATCCAGTTCCAGTCCTCCATATCCCGTTGATCCCGCATACACCGAGCGGCCAACCACCGAATTCCGCAGCAGCAGCATGTTCGATCCCCGCGAATCTCACCCCCAAAAAAATCTTGTATATATATATACCGATCCAATCGTTTACCATCGTTGGGTTTCCAGTCATAACACAACAACACACGTGTCCTGCAGGAAGGACCCTTCCATTTCCGACATTGTTTTGCCAATGTTATTATAATGATAATATGCAACCTTAATTTTGGATACATTTATAAAAGATCATCTGCCGATGGGGCGTGGCGCGGGATGGAGAGGCAGCCTGTTGGTGACATTGCGTTGCAACTGGGGAGTTTCTCATCCACCAAACAGGCCAGCATGGACGGTCATGAAATGAACCGATGAGCGCGTTTTACTGCATTATCGTCTCACAAATCTGACCTTTGCAAAGAGGGCGGAATGCTTGTTTCTTGTTGCAATTCTCCCGGTCTGGATATTTCCTTACGTAAAATTGCATTGCTGGATAGAGGTGGGGTTTTTTTTTTCGTTTGATGTCATCATCGGGGGTTTTTTTTGGGAGGGGGGAGCTTGTCGGTGTTGAAACACAGCCGATTTTCCGACCTGGAACCGGGACCTCAACACATTGTTCGCTTGCAAGCAAGGCCGAGTTGAAAGGGCGTGGTGACAAGCTAGATTCTCATTTGATGAGTTGGCGAATTAAAAAAAAAAAAAAAAAAAAAAGAGTCATGGTGGAGTAAAGGGATGATGTGTTGTCACTTTTTTTCTTCTCGCACGGAGCAGGCTGACCAGGAAGAGGGCCGTGTCTACCTAGTGAAGGGACGGGGAGGGGGAGGGGGGTGAACAGTGTATGGCACTGTGAATATGGGCCCATCCTTGCGGAGGAAGGCGAGAAGAGAGGTAGGGATAGGGATTTCATCGAGCCTGGTGGTGTGAGGAACTTGGAGAGAGCTTTGAGCTGTCAACAGCCACCATTGTCAATGCTTCCGGCTGGCTGGCTGGGCTGAACTCCGCCATGGCCCGGCATAGTCTCTGTTTCGCATTTTGCCTAGGACTATCCATAGTATCGGAGTTCCAGCACAAATAAGACACGTTTTTTTTTATTTGCAGTTACGGACATGAAGAGAGGAGGGGTTTGCTGACGTGAGGGGTCAAGGGCTCTCTTTCTCTCACTTTGCTTGGTTCAATGAGTGAATGGAAGGATCCCCATAGGAAGGATGAATTGATTGTTGATGTTTCGAGTCAACAAGGGGATTGATCCCACAATGGGATAGAGCAAAACAAAGAGAAGGCCCTTGCACTTCCCCAAAATTGAAGGGAGCTGGAGAGCTACCGTCCGAGGGAGATGAACGAACCAGTCGGGGAACAGAGTCGAAGCTTCCATCGTGGCCTGTGGCCTGTGCCATGCTCGTGGGCATCAGCAACTGGAATGGTTGAGTCACAGTGCTCTTGTTGCCCTGAAAACTTTTCAGAACCATGGGGAAGCTATGATTCACACAGATTCGGTGGAGACGTTACAGAAAGAGCCCGAAGCTGAACTGCTCCTTGCACACTGACGTGCACACACCCGGCTGGCCCCACCCCGAGATGGCATCACTCACTCAACTTTCTGTGTCTTTCTGTCACACACTCTCTTTCCCTGTTGTTGGGGCCCGGGACCGGGATCTGCAGAAAATCCTGTTGGTCCAATATCAAGCCGCTCCCAAACATACGGGAGCAAATACAATGGCAATTTGTGTCGTCAAGCGCCGAGCACAGCCGTGACCGAGAAAATTTTCAATTCCTGTTAGAGGCTTCCCCGTTTCAGAAGACTGGGCTTCATCTATCGGAGGACGAATGACAAGGCCAGCTTCAAGTGGTGGGGTTGCCCTGATCGCCTGCCAGGTTGTGAGCGGGTTACATAATCCAGGCTGAACGGGTGCAGGGAATGCCCCGGTTCGATTCGGATAATTTTTGTCGATTGATTGATCTTCCGGACCTTCCAGCAGATTGCAGTTTGGCTGGGGGGTGAGCTCCAAGACCCCTCAAAAAATCGTGAACACCGGCGTCAAGGCTAGCAAAAAAAAAAAAAAAAAAAAACCATCCATCCATCGCCCCGCCATGATGACAATGGCTGTTTTGATGTCACGGACGTCATCTCACGAGAGAAACCGAAAAGAAAAAAAAAAGAAAAAAAAAAAGGAACAAACTCCAGCAGCTTCCAGGCTCCGGCCAGCCCGCGCGCGGCGCCTTGGCGCGCGCGAGAGAGAGAGAGAGAAACCTTGATGGGATGATGAAGCAAAGCGGTCGGACTCTGGTTGAACCAAACTCTCAATTGAGACGGATCCCGTCCGTTCTGCCAAAGCAGAAGAATTTTCTATGCTTCCAGCGGCGCAGCGCTCACGGCGCTTGGGTATGTGCCCCTCAGTCATCATCCCCCGCAACGGCACAGCACACAGCGCAGCAATCAAGAGTTTTTATTTCCCAGCAGCGCAAAGCAAAAAAAGAATCTCACAGCTTCTAGCCGTGCCGCAAGAGAAGTCCGGGTGCTGTTTCCGTTTCTCTACGTGTCTCTTGTCTCCCGCTCAGACGCAGAAAACCGAAGAAAAGGAAAGAAAAGGAAAGAAAAGGAGAAAAAAAAAAAAAAAGAGGTGATTGGGAAACCGGCGAGCAATCTTTCTTTTCTTCCTGCAAGTCCAACTGCAAGTCCACATGGTTAAGTTGAGGCTACTACTTACAGACGTCATTGCATTTTTTTCTCTTTCCCGTCAGGAAAGGCTGACTGACGACATGCACGCTCTCACAAGTCAACTCAACTCACACATTCAGGACACCCCTCGGGACAACATGGTCAGGAATCGGCTGAAAAAAAAAAAAGCGAATGGAGGAGAGACACCAAAAAAAAGAAAAACCCCTCAGTTCATGCCAGCAAACGTGTCAGGGCAAGGCAAGGCAAGGCAAACAAAACCTGATGGGCGCCTGCAGCTTGCTTCAACTTGCATCTTGGGGGTCGGCCGAGCCGTGCCAGTTCGGCGTTGTGGTCCCCCGTCACCCCGCCCCGCAACTCCCAAGGGACTGACCAACCGACGGCTGCCAGGCACGCAAGTTGCGGAGCCCCCGCGCGCGGGCGGACCAGGGCAGAAGCGGTACGGCAGCAAGGCCACTGAAGTGCCCCGTCATCAGGCTTCTTCCGAGACGTGTGGCTCTCCATTTTCGGTCGGTGCCAGCTCCGTGTCCGTGACTGGCTGGAGCCGGCGGCATTTCCGGTCCTTGCTTGGTCTTTGTCAGAGGCTGCGACTGGCTGACGGGAAGTGGGCCAAATGGGCTGCACGGTTTCGGCGCGGCGACCTAAAACCTGAAGTTCGGCGTCTGGGATTCCGTTCCGGTGCTTACGAGCTGCCTGCCTGTCCTTTCTCTCTAGTGAGAGATTGAGAGATTTTGTCTCTCGGGGGTGGAGATGGAAGAGATGGTGAACCGACCCTTGGTGCTCGGAACCTCAGCTCCTCGCGCCTCAACATCCAAACGCAACGCCGCTTTTGTGTCGCCCACCTGTCCCACTCTTGGGCTCCGTGAACACACACCCCCCCGGGCTTCCGGACGTGTGTGCACGGCAGGATGGTAGCGAGGCGGGGAGGCTTTCGGCTCAACGGTGGTGGGGCAAGACCCCGTCTCTCGATCTTGCTGTGCCACGCGATCAAAGACCAAACCCCGGCTGCGGTTTCGACTCGCTTGCGCTGTTGAGCGTCTCTCCCTTTTTTGGCCTTGTGATGTTGCACATTTCACAAAACATGTCTTGCGTTTTTTTTTTGTTTTTTTTTTTTTTCAACAAACCAGGATGGTGGGAGAACGGCTACCCCGACTTCACTCATGAACGCCGGAAGGAAACTGCAGCGAGATGGTTCAGCCCCTTTCCGGAGAACATGTATTTCGAAGGCGCCGAGATTCAAGGAGGAGGCACAACAACCAGACAACCCGATGGCTTTGCTCTCTCTCCCCACTTTCGGTTCGTTCAGTTCCCTGGCGCGCGGAACGGGGGGTTTACGGTCGCCGGCCGTTGTGTGGATGAAACTGCACGCTGCCGTTCCGTCAGCTTGGCTTATTGGAGCCCCCGTCCGGGTTCTGTGATGGCCTGCGTGGGCGCTTCCCGCTTTCTTGCTTTGGTGCGGCTGGCTGGCTGGCTGGCTTACTCCAGACACACTACGTGGACACGCATTCCTCGACTCGACTTGACTCGGCTTGGTTCGACCTGACTGACCAAAAGTGAAATAATCTCTCAAGGCCCCCTTGTCTTGGAGTGTTTGAGAGTGATGATTGGTGACGACCACGAATCCCCCCCTTCCTTTCCCCTTCGAGAAGCACGGGTTCACTTTTCTTTTCTCTTTTTTTGCGGGTTATGGGACGGGTACTCTCTCCCTTGCGTGGGAGCGCTTGCTTGTAAAAGTGGGGGGTTGTTTGCTTCAACGGACTCGAGATCCCGACCTGGGAGATACTCGACCGAGTGAAGGAGGCGAGGAATGGACATTCCATACTGTGTATTTCTCACGGTTGATCCCGCTGTCTCGCGAATCTCCGTGAGTCCGTCTCGTCGATTGGAATGTAGGTGCTGTTTCCTTTCGCTTGTGATTCCCTTGTTTGGGGATTTCGTATTTGGGATGATGACATGGCCACCCGTTACCTCGGGGCGTGTGTGTGGTAGGGACGGGAGAGACCGGTGGGGTCTGAGAGTTCATGGTGTGTTTATTTCGTCCTTTTTTTTTTTCAACTCCGCTCAGCCATTGGTAACCTTCTTTTCTCCTTTCGACGGTGTTGGTTAGGGAGACACCCCTCACGCTTGAACGCACGCACACCCGGCTTGAACCCAAGGGATGACGGCCATGTGCGAAGCATGCGAGGCCTTAGCGTGGTGTGCGCGTGCTCAGAATGCTATCAGACCTGAGCTGACGGCGCAATTCTCGAGTGCAAAAGTTTGCTTTTTCCAACGTCATCTCGCTTTCCCTGTGTTCGTTGGCCCGGAGGAGCGGAAGACTAGAAGCTGAGGCTGGACGGCAGGTTGGGATGGCGTTGATGGACCGGCCTGAACTCAGACTCCCTGCGGGGGCTTGTGCCAATGGCGAAAAGGAGGGCAGTCTAGAACATTAGCATTCGAACAGTCCAAGGGTGGGATGTGACAGTCTCTCTTTTTTTCTTTTTGGGTCGAGACGTTGTGAAATGCGGTTTGGAGACTGGTAGGATGAGATGTGTGCCACGTTGTTGTTCTTCTGGGGCGCCGCACCGTTGAATGGCCCCCAATGGCAAATGGATGGAACGCTGCGGCTCTTGGGGTTGTGTGATGGGCCTTTTGTTTGGTTCGTTGCCGTGGAGCCGCTAGGGGGCAAACATCATAGGTCCGATCATGGGGAGGGGATTTGAGATGTGCACCAATTCCGAGGCTGAAATAAGGGGTCCACTAACGACTAGTGGTGTCTCGTGGACTTGCTGTCGTGGGATGGGCACAGGATCTGCTTTCTCAGGTTGTCAGGCCGCAACTCTAGCCGCTTGGTTCTCTTCCGTTGATGCTAAGGTCCAATGGCGAGATCTTCGCTGAACCCTTTCCGCACGGTTGATCTGTCGATTGCTGATTCTTGTCTCGGGGCAACGACACTGGTCTATGCGTGGGACGGTTTGTGACGGCGTGGGCGCACAAGAGACTGTTGGCTGGGGGAGCTTGGGGGACAATGCAGATGGCTGGTGATCAAAACCCACTGCGGCGGTGGGTGCAGGTGCTGATGATGTTGGCGATGAGGGGGTGTATGTTGAGACAGCCCGATCGTGCTTCCAGTGGCAATGACCATCATCAAATGGATCAGACCTGTCACATCTGCGGTTGCATTTGACTGCGATCGTTTCAACAGCCTAGCCACACGACCGCCTAGCTTGTGGAATCCATCTGTCATGGTTGTGACAACCAACACCCTCTACACCCCCGGGCTTGTTTAGATCTGTTCTTTTGCCACAAGCTCATGAAGAACCCTCGAGACACAGTGAAGACTCGATCTCATGTCTGATCTACCAAAAATGACACTCTAGACATCCCACCCTGTTTGTAGCGCCGCGTCTCCAGCTCTGCGTGAATACTGTCCCCTCTCACAGCATGAAACAGCTCGAGACCCAAGGCAGATGCCCATCTTTGCTGCTTCTCTGTCTTGAAGAGGGCCCATGCCTTACACATGTAAATGCCATTACGTGACTCGAATCCGGCACCGAAGGAAACGATCACACATGTACATTCCATGACCTCGTCTGCATCGAAAGATGGCCGGACCATGACATTCGAGCATAGAAGAGACCGACAGTTAACACCTCCGCTGGCCGTACCGGCCAAACCAGAACGTGACACGGGATAGCACGTCCTGCGAAACTTGACCCAGCGTTCTTTTCAAGCCCGTGATGATTGAAACCCTACCCTATTTGATGTGCGTTTCGTTTCGTCACCTACCTGCCACGGCAGTTCCTAAATGGCTGGTCTTGCCAAATCACAACACCACGACTTGAGGAAAACCAGAGACAGGATATTCCACGGAGGCTTCAACGTGATGCTTAGAAAGCCCACCTTGAATCATGGCCCACCCAATCATCACGCGGTGAAACGGGAGATGAGATTTACAGCGGAGGTTTGGAGGGCACGACCTGAACAATCCGTCTTGAGGTATGACCCACCAAACCATTTTATGACGAGATGAACCGGAGACAAGATATCCTGTGGCTCAAAGGAGTAGAGGGTAAGAGGATTGATAAGAACGGCCAGACATCGTCTCCATTCTCGACCAGGCGGAACTTCGCCATACAATTTTCTAGAGGAATATCGATCACATCGTTCGAGTCTCGATAATTCCCTTACAACCAAGGAGAACTACGAGATGCACAAGACCGTGTTGTTTTTACATAGGACCTGAACACTACACCCTTTGAAGCACGCAATGCTGGGAAGCAACAAGTTTTCATAGAGCAACATCAACCTCGATTGGGATATGTGTCAAACTTCCCTAACAAAAAGCCGCCAACGCCTGGATCGTACTTCTATCGCTGCATGTTACAATCTATGCGCATGGTATATCCCCAACCTTTGCCCATATGTAAACCTCTTGAAAGGTCTGGGCTTTCCATATATCTTCTGTCGGCCGTTTCTCATCATGCGTGCTATATCCCGCAGAATAAAGGGGAAAAAAAAGGACAACGCTAAACCGCCATGCACTCTCCATTTGCTTCTCAGAAACAAAAAACTCTCATCGCCACTTAATAAACACTACCGTGGACACTCTTTTCTTCCTTCTCAATCCTCTTCAGCAAGGCATCATCTGCCTCATCCGTCAATGTCCTTGACAACTCGCCACCATCATCGTCGTGGTCATGATCATGGTCGTCATGATGATGCTCGTGCTCGCAATCGGCGTCATGCTCCCCGTCACTACTATGGGGATGATCACCAAGCCGGTTAGCCCTTGCGCCACGCCCCATACGACTCTGGTTACGAGCTCCGCCGTTCTTGATCGGTATGGGCGCTAACCCGGATTTTCCCTCGGCGACGCTCAAAGGCGAGAGACTGCTGTTGATGGTATCCCTGATGCTGCTGAGCCGGCTCAAATGGCGCCGGTGCTCATCATCCTCGGAAGAGTCGGCGTCACTTGCCACCACACTGCTGTGCCCGCTGTATGTGCCGCCGCCGTCGCGACCAACGTGGAGCTGTAGGTGGTGGTCCATGGGGCTCTTGATGTGGTTCCGGAGACGGTCATCAACTGAGATGAACGAGGGTGTGCCATCTGGACTCGAAACAACTTCCTCACGTGCCTTGGTCACGTCGATTTGTGGCCCAGGCAGGACCAGTTCCGGCGTGGCAGCCTCGTCGCCCTGGGACTGGAAGCGCTTAGCTGCCGGTCTGCGGCTCACAATCGTTGAGGCCTGACTGCCCGTTTGCACCGTGTGGCTGTTGGCGTTACCATTGAACGACGGGTTGGCGACGCCCTGCGTATGCGAGTGGGCGGGAGGCTCAGCGGTACCGTTGTTGGTAGCTGTGCCGCTGGTGCTCGAACCGCTGCCGTTTTCGCTGCCGGTGCCACGCTTGACGGCCTTGTCAGAGATGATGCTGTCGCTCTTCACGAGGTCAGCCAACGTCTGACGCATCTTGAAGTTCTTGTCGTGGTCACACCCATTCGGGCAGCCTCCCCATCGACGGGTGATGACGTTGGAGCTGGACATGGCGCGCGTGAGCGTGGAGTTGTCCTTACTGGTTCCGTTCCCCTTCTCCTTATCCTCACCCTTTTCCTTTTCCTCCTTTTCCTTGGCCGCGATGGCTGCGCGCTCCCGTCTGAGCTCCGACCATGTCCGCAGCTTGTTCTGCAGGATGTACTTGCCAGCCTCGTTGCGGCGCATGATGAGAAACTCGCAGTGGTTGACGTTGCGCAGGTCCTCAAAGTATTCAACGCTAAAATGGTACCACTTCATGAGAAAGACTCGTGACATGAGTCCGTGGGTGACTGCGAGACGTGACTTGTCAGCGCGCCTAGTCCTCCCTTTAGGGTGTGCTCAACCTACCTAGTACGCAGACGCTCGCAAAGTCGTCCTCCCCAAACTGGCGCCAGAGGCTCTCGTTGAAGCCGCTAACCCGATCGTACGCATCGGCGGCACTTTCGCCGTTGGGAATGCGGTAGAAAAAGTGCCCGTAGTCGGCGCGCTCTTGCCACATGCGCTCCATCTCGGCGCTGCATGGCTGGAAGTTGCCAAAGTCCTGCTCGCGCAGACGCGGCTCCTCGTACACCTTGATGCAGTTGCGCTTGAACGGGCTGGGCTCGGGCTCGTCGCTGGTCAGCGTGGCCAGGATGCCCTCGGTGGTCTCGCGCGTGCGCCGGTACGGGCTCGTAAAGAAGTGCAGCGTATCATCCGCCCGGAGGAGCTTTCGTAGCCGGCGGCCGGCCTCGTACGCTTGCTGCCACCCATCCGACGTCAACTTGACGCGGTGGTCGGGTACCGTTTGGTGGATGTCTCGGTTCCCTGTTGGACAACAGGCGGGGTTAGTCCTACCACTCATATAAATTCTCTCCGAAGCAAAGTGCACAACATACGGTTACCCTCGGATTGGGCATGTCTGATGACAATGATAAGCCGTGGCCTCCCCATGTTTGCGGCCGGTAGTCTTTAGTTGCGGTGATTGGTTTGCGCAACGGTTGTGTTGCTAACAATTCGATTCGAGTTGGGAGAACAAAATAGAGGGGTATCAGTTGGGGCAAAAAAACCAACAGAACGAGTATGGTCAGCGTTGCCAGCCTGCTATATACAAAAAAAGATGCCTTGTGATTCCAATCAGTAGAGAAGAGTCATAGAGGCAAAAATTGAGGGCTGCAAACGAGGCTAAGAAAGCACAATGCGCAAGGCAGGAGACGGACGGGTAGGAGGCAGGGCAGAAATTGGGATCGCGTGCGGCAGCAGGAGGCGGGAGCGAGCGAGATCGGTCGTTTCCAAGCCCAACAACCACGGGAACAAAACGACTGTCTTGCACCACTCAGAGAGATATTACAAATGCTGAGAAAAGAAACGAGTTGGGCTTTCAAAAGAGTTCAGCAGAGCGCGCGCGAGATTTCGGGATCCAGAGCAAGGCAAACAAGCGCAAAGCGCCGTGTGCAACCCCACAATTTGCTTCTCCTGTCTTCTTGGCAGACCCTGGGTCGGCATATTCCCTGCTTCTGCTTTTTCGTGGTCCATCAATCACCGGACGAGATTTACGTTTTGTGCTGCACGTTGTAGTCTAGACGCCTAGGCACAACCATCAGGACCCAAAGAGCGCACGTGAGCCCAAAGCTGCACTGTCTCTGGTGACAAGAGTTATATCCGGGCCTTGGTGTTTGAGGCAACCAACCCGGCGTTCCACGCCACCGCATGAGAGATCGTCCGATTTGCGGCGAACGGCGGCAAGGCTGCGGACCGCTGAGACCGGCCCAACGCTCCATGATTGGTTTCCAAGCCCGTTGCTTGCCGCCAATTAGCCGCCCCGGCGAGTGGGAGGTGCAATTTTGCTTTCCAACCAGAATGCAAGCATTTCTCATCCAGTGAAGAGGGAGGTTCTGGAAAAGCCCATCCCACCAATCCGCCCCACATCGCCAGGGGGGCAGTGTATCTTATCTTATCTTATCGTCTTATCAGCAACCAAAATCAGGCTGGCCCAAGCCCAAGCCACCCTGGCGCCCAGGGACCGCACTGTGGTAGCCTCGCAAACGCGCAACGCCACACTCAACTTCAACCTTCACCATCGCCATCAAAACACCATAACCAAACACCACACAACCATAATCACACCATATCAACCCCCACTCCAGTATCATAACCCACCTTGCAAAATGGCATCTCTCCCAACAAAAACGGACCCCTCCTCCCATCGCCCCCGCAAAAAACGCGCCCTCTCACCAACATCCACCCAAGCCTCGCACCTCTCCCACCTCTTCGCGCACCCCGAAACCGAGATTAAAATCCCGCCCATCGGGGGCCCAACCAAAAAACTCGCTGCGCCACCCGAGATCGTAACCAACGTCCAAGGCTCCTCGGCGGGCGCCGGATCAGGCGAGTTCCACGTCTACAAGGCCGCTCGACGGCGCGAGTACGAACGGCTGAGGCAAATGGACGAGGAAGTTGCAAAGGAAAAGGAGGCGGAGGAGTTTGAAAAGGCGAGAAGGGAGAGGGAACAGAAAGATGAGGAGAGGACGAGGAAGAATAGGGAGAAGAGGGAGAAGAAGAAGAATAGGGGGAAGGGGAAGAAGGATATGAGTGGACCGGTGAAGGGGACGGGGACGGGGGTGGTGAGACGAGAGGTTGGGAAACGGGATGAGGAGGGGAAAGATGGCGAAGACAAGAATGGTGATGGCAAAGTGGTACCCGTGGTTGCGGAGGGGCAGGGACTGGTGATTCATGACGATGATTGAAGAATGGCCCTTGGAGCACAAGGATTGTCTAGCGTTTACAGATGCGGATCGTCTGGTTTTTCTATCCGTCCTTCTACTTTTATTAACTCTACTCGTCGGTGCCACCGCCGCCGGTGCCGACGCCCGGCTGCGCCTTTCGGGCGCTGCAAATATCGTCCACTCTCAACAAGAGACAGGCGGCCTGGTTTGGGTTAGTATATTTTTTTTTTTTTTTTTCGCTCAGAAATAGCAAAACACTGCTAAACGCATCAAGTTGGAACAACATACCTCGATCGCCGTCTTCAGACTCTGCACCTTGATGGCCTCGGGCTCCCAGACACCATACTCCTTCATGTCCACCAGCACGCCCGTGTCGCCGTTGATGCCCCATGAGCTCTTGCCCTCGGCGTGCTTGGCCCGCAGGTCTGTGAGCACCCTGACAGGCGACTTGCCGGCGTTCTGGATCAGGGTCCGTGGGATAACCTCGAGCGCCTCAGCCACGGCCTTGTACGGCCATTGCTGAACGCCCTCGATGCTCTTCGCCATCTGCGCTAACCTGACCGACACGGCCATTTCGGTGGCACCGCCACCAGGCGATAGTCTAGGATGGAACATGACGTTGCGCGCCACGCCCATGGCGTCCTGCAGATTCCGCTCAATCTCGTTGAGCACATCCTTGGATGGCCCCCTGAGGAGGACCGTGCACGCCTTGGGCGTGGTGCACTTTGTGAGGAAGGTGAAGTACTCGTCGCCAATCTTCTCGATCTCGAACAGACCGCACTTGGTGCCCACGTCGGATTCTTGAAGATCCTCCACCCGGTTCACAATGGTGGCGCCTGTCGCTCTTGCTATCCGGTTATTGTCGGTTTTGCGCACACGTCGGAGAGCCGTGACGTTGGACTTCATTAGGTAATGTTGTGCGAGATCTGTACCATGTCAGCCACTATTATAGAAACCCTCAGCAACCCACGTACCTGAGACACCCTTTTCTGTGATGACAAGATCCGGGTTCAACGCCAGGATGTGCTCGCACATGGCCTTGACCTGCTCCTCCTCGATCTGCAGAATCCTGTTCCAGTCCTCCTCCTTGCTGATCTCAATATTGGTCTGCGACTCGCCCTTCTTGTACTCGAGGGGGCAGTCCAGCAAAATGATGCGGGGGTTCTCGATCTTGCGCCGCATCTTGGGGTGTGTGATATCCTTGTTGAGCATGACTCCGTCCAGCACGCGACTGTCCTCGATCTCGCCGCCAGGCACCTTTTCGATACGCGCATAGCGCTTGATGTCAACCTCGCGCTTGCCATTGCCCACTTCCCACGCCACGGTGCGCACGGCCTTGAGGGCCAGACTGCACATCAGCTGCGACCAGCGCGAGACAAACTTTGTGCCGATGGAGGACGAGATGAGCTGCGACATGGCCTTGTCATCGTTGATATCGATGGGGAGGGAGATGTCTTCGACGATCTGCAGGGCGTCCTTGAGCGCGCGCTTGAAGGCCGAGATGATGATGACGGGGTGGATGTTGCGCTCGAGCTGGGGGAGGGCTTGCGCGAGGATCTCACCGGCTAGAACACGACTGTTAGCCCCTTAAATACCGTTCGTTATCACCTCGTGTCATGCTCACCCAGAATAATAACAGTCGTAGTACCATCGCCCACCTCCTCGTCCTGTGTCCGGCTCAGCTCGATCATGCTCTTGGCCGCCGGGTGCGACACCTCGATCTCGCGCAGGATGGCGTGGCCGTCGTTTGTGAGGACGATACCGCCCATGGGGTCGAGCAACATCTTGAGCATGGCCTTGGGGCCGAGACATGACCTGATAATATCGGCGACACTGTTTGCCCAGCATTAGCTTCCACCATCACCAAGGCGGGGGAGGGGTAGCGGTCGCGGTGTGTGTGTACTTACGTTTTGGCAGCGGCGATGTTAGACAGCTGGGCTTTGCGCCCAGTCTGCCTCTCACCACTGTTGGTATCTATCTCAAACCATCTACCATTAGCCAGGGTCCCAGGGTCCCGTCGCGGGGAAGAATAAAAAGGAGGGGCCAAACGCACTCATCACCAGCACAGGCGCCTGCATCTTGTCGGTGTTTTCCTGAGACTCGTATTTGGTGTGGCGTTCAAATAAACACACGTACTCGGGAACGGCAGGTGTTGGACTGGTCGTGAGACGCGGAAAGGCGGTGGGACGTGGTGGTCTACGTTGGTGCGGTCTCTTCGCAGGCAGCTTTCAAGGTGGGATGCGGGCCCCGAAAAGTTCAGATCCCCAGCTCCAAAGCTCCAAAAAGTGGGTCCAACCCCCGAGCTGTGGTCGGAACAACATTCCACCTCCACCGGGAATGGCGGGGCAGACACAAAGACACCTATCGCCAACGGCCTTCCAACCCCTAAAGGGATTCTTAGCACTCAATTATAACAGCTCAAGGGACGTCCCAACTCCCGATCGAGGAGAAGAGCATCCTGCGGAAACTTAATCAACAAAAGGAGCAGCTTCGCTTTGCTCGATCATAGACTCGTCAACTCAGCATGAATTCTTCTTTCCAATAACCCCCGTTAGCTATGTAAGTACCTACCACTCGTCGCCACACCACCTTCGCCGAGAAACCAAAGGGGGGAATTTAAACAACACCAAACCTAGGCAAATCTTTCTCTCGTTCCCGTGTTTCCCTTTTTGCCCCATATCAAGTGGACGCCTGTTCAATGCTGCTTTGCTCCATACTGTGTCTCCCTCCGCTGAAACAAGGACAAAAAATTAACAACATATTGTTGTGTACCTGTTGCCGTGCACCCCCTTCTTCCTCGTCAGAAAAAATTGAGCAGCGTATTGCTCAAGTCGATGAAATCGACCGGTTTCGTGACATAGTCGTTGAATCCCGCCGCAACACACTTCTCCTGCACGTCACTCATAACATTTGCTGACAGTGCGATGATGGGCATCGGACTGAATCCTTTCTTGGCCTCCCATTCGCGAATCTCGCGACAGGCCTGATAACCGTCCTTGCGTGGCATATGGAGATCACACTGGAAAACTGTCAGCACCTGGCTTACAGAAGCGGCTCAGAGCGAAGGAAACTTACCAGAATCAGGGCATAGTAGCCATGATCCTTTGAAAACACCCGTTCCGTGCACTCGGCTCCGTCTGCGGCCAGCTCTACTTCCAGGCCGACTTTCCTTAGGTACTTTTGCAACACTTTCTGGTTCACAGGATTGTCCTCAACCAACAGAACCTTGTATCCCTTGTTGCCCATGCGCTGTTCCATGTCATGGTAGCTCTTCTTCTGGTGCTCAACGAGCTGCTCCGCTGTTGACCTGTTCCGGTCGATGCTGAGATCGCGCTCCTTGGCCGGGTCGAAGATGACAGCAAAGCGCGACGGCTTGACAGGCTTGTAGATATACGACACTCGGTTTTCCGACAGTATGTCCTCGTGCTTCGTCCCCGCCACAAGCTTCATAACCGCCTGACGCTGGACAGAATCAGAGAGGACCAGGATTGTTGATCTTCCCATCATAGGAGACCGCATGATCTCATCCATCAAGTTGATCATCTCTTCGGGAGACTGCAGGTTGACGACAACGTGGGTAAACAGGACAGGATCTTCTCCGCCAATTAAGCGCTTGGCCTCCTGGACCGAAGACAGCGCCGTGATCTGATGCGGAATGTCGCTTGGCAGCGTCATCTCGATATGCTTGGTTGTTGCTTCTCGACTGTGTGTTTGCGGGCAGATTACGAGGATCGAGTACATCGGGGGGCGGAGGTCGCTTTTAGCTTCACCCACACCGCCCGGGAGGGTCTCCTGGCTGCCCGTTGGCACAGAGCCAGGTGAACTCCGTCCTGAAGGCATCTCGAGCTTCATCTGTGAGAGATCCTGCCCGCTCGCACGTGCCGCTTCGCTGAACCGTACAAGGCCGTAGTTGACCGATGACATGGAGGAGCGCTCAGCTACGGAAGTACGACCCGAATGCATCGACATGTCTGAGCTTCCGCTAGAAACACCTGCCGGAGACCGGATGCTACCAGGGTCTGTCGCGGATGGGCTTGTGGTAGGTGTCCTCCGCAGAGGATATCCAGGGATTGTGGGCTCGACAGCTGGGGTTGGTTGGGGAGGTGCTGTCAAGTCTGGATGATCGTCGGGGGTAGGGAGACCAAACTTCGCCGTAAAGGTAAACGTCGAACCTTCGCCGGGAACTGCTGTTCCTGTCATCCAGCCGCCGTGGAGTTCAGCCAGCTGCCGAGAGATGACCAAACCCAATCCGCTACCTCCGTGCTGTCGGGTACTACTTCCATCGATTTGGCTAAAGGGCTTGAAAATCAAGTCGGCCTCCTCTTTGGTGAAGCCCCTGCCGGTGTCGATGATGGAGAATTCCAGCATGATCTCGTTCTCGCCAAGCTCGCCGTTCTCCGGAACCGTGACCTTACAGTGGCTAAACACTTCCCCTTGGTTGGTGAACTTGATTGCGTTGCCAATGACGTTGAGTAGCACTTGGCGGATCCGGACCCTGTCTCCCTTGACCCAAGCCGGAACATCCCTCTCGACCACATAGTTGAGCTCCAGACGCTTTGCAATCGCCATGGTCGACACCAGCTCGTTAACATCCTCAATAAGTGAACGAGTGTGGAACCATTCGTAGTTGAGTTTCATCATACCTGCGTCGACCTTGGAGAGATCAAGAATGTCGTTAATGATCATGAGAAGGGAGCTCGCACTGGTTTGGATCGTGTTGGTGTAGTCTCTTTGCTCTTCGTTGAGCGTTGTGTCTTGCAGGAAGCTGACCATGCCCGAGATGCCAATAAGAGGTGTTCTGATTTCGTGTGACATATTGCTCAGGAAGCGACCCTTGGACTCCATGGCCTCCTTCAGCTTTGTCTCCAGCAACTTCAGATCGTTGATATCCGTGGCCGATCCAAAATACGAGCTTGCCCCATTGCCAAAATCAACGTTGTCAATCTCGACGCACCGCACTAGATGCCACCGGTACTCGCCGCTCTTAGAACGTAGCCGTATTTCTGTGGTGTACGAAAGTCGACCGTTGCTATCGGTGGAGACTCTTATGACACCCTTCTTGGCAAGTTCGGTTAGATTAGCGCTTGGGAGATCGTAAGCAGAACCAGCGCTGGAGCTGTTGTTCCTCGAAAGGGATGTGGGAGCTGCCCTCCCAGCACTGTCGTGGGATAGAGTTGCGAACATGCCAGGAGACGAGGGGCCCTTGCTGAGAGACGACGAGTAGCCGTGTCCCTTCGACGCAGGTTTTGTCAGGGGTGACGGAGCCTTCTCTGTCGGGACACGGCACTTGGCAAGATCATCGGGATACACATAGTCCATGAAGCCGACACCAAGAACGTCTTCAAAGCTCTGCCCAGTGTACGACAGCCACTGCTCGTTTGCAAACGTGATGCCTTCGTCCTCTGTGGCGGTGAAGATGATCTGCGGGATGAGGTTGGCGAGGAGACGATGTTTAGCCTCGGATACCTCGATTTCCTCCTGTCGCGCTGCTCGAAGTTCGGCGATATGTTGGTCGTGGATGTCCATGTAGGACCCGAGGAACTGCAAGATGACGCCTCGTCTGTCCTTTGAGGCGACTGCCCTCGCGTAAAACCACCTGTACGCTCCATCAAAGCGCCGGATTCTGACCGTCCTGGAAAATTGCTCTCCTGTCCTTACCGACAGACTCCAGGCACGCAGGTACTCATCCCTGTCGTCGGGATGGATGCTTCCCCACGGGTCTGCTGCTAGATCACCCGAACTCTGTCCTCGGTAAGTCAGGAACCGGCTGTTCACCCACACGATCTCGCCAGTCTGTGGCAAAGCAACGAAGACATGGGCAGGTAGGGAGTCGAGAATGAGACCCTTGAGCTTGTCCGATGGCGGCGTCATTTCACCCTGGGATACAGATCCGCTTCGTGAAGGCGTCCCTGGTTGTGGTGGCTTGCCAATCGTTGCGCTGGGGGTGAGAGACTGGAACGTGGATGCAAAGTCGGCACCATAAGAATGCAGTTGTGTATGCTTGTGTTGAACCGCGGCACCGTGCCCGGCTGGTTTCTTCAGCGCCAAGGCACCGACTTGCCCATCTTCGGGGTTTGAGGACTGAACTTGATCCTTGAGCTCCTTTGATGTAGTTCGCTTTTGCTGGGAAGTGGTCGGTGATGGATCGTCTAGGCTTCGGCGCAGAGATTCAGCATTGCCCTGTGGCTCAGCAACCCCAGGGCTCAAGAGAACAGTGTCCTGGAGCTGTCCTTTACTGCTTGATAGCCTCAGTGATGATCGTTTCTCAGCAGTCGTGCTTTCCTTAGAGTTGCGCCGGGTGCGTTGTCCACCGCCACCCGAACTGGCCTTGGGCTTTGTGTTGAAATAGCTGTCACCTCCGACGGGAGCAGGGCTGGAGGATGTCGCCCGCCTTTCCATGATGAACCCAAGCGCTGAAGGATCCCAATTGGGTGTTCCAGAAGGAGAACCTGCGGCGCTGCGGGAAGGACCAGAGTAATCGCTGGGACTGGTGATACTGCCGCCCATTGACCCGCGGGAAAGGGTGTCCTCGGCGGGGAAGTACCCAAGGGAAGCGAGGGCCGTCGGATCGGCGAGTGGGCGACCATCTGGACCAAGGGCTCCGAATCCTGCTGTCTGCGGCCTCCTCTTTTGCAAGCCGTTCAGCTCGATCTCCAGATTGGTATAGTGCCTGCATAACGAGAAAGAAGTGGCCAGATGGGGCGCGAGGTGCTCAAGGGAGTGACGGAGATTAGAAGGATATGGTATAATCGGGCTGAGAATTGACAGGATCGCGATGGGGGCGTGTTTTCTTTTGGGTGCTGGCTCCGCGGAATGATCAATGACTGGGGATGCATCGCCGCCTTTGCCCCGTGCTGACATCCTCCGTTCCATAAACGCCGTGTCCAGCTTAAAGGTTGGCGTTGGTTTCGACAAAAGGACGTGCGCCAGGGGTATGTGTAGCACAGTCCAGGAATTGTCAATTCCAATCGCCTCCGGAGGCTTCATTGCCGAGTAATCGGTAGGGGCCGGTGACGGATTGAATGACTCTTCATCGACCATGGCGTCAGTGAAAAAGGGGTTCTCTGCGGGGTCGGCTCGTACTGCTGGAGACGGAGCCGGCGACTGTGACCAAGGAGATGGAGGCGCTTGTTCGTATTCTTCATATCGAGGAGTGACGGGCTGCGGGTGATATTCGTCCATTCGAGAAGCGATCCCGCCGAGTTTCTTGTCCACAGCCTGACCTTTTGCGGTCCGGCCGGGGCCCGGTGGCAGCTTGGCACTCCCAAGGATGGTGGACAGCTTCGATGTCGAATCAGATCTAGGCCTTCGAAGTCTCTTGCGCCCACTGTCAGGCGAGCCACTGCAAGGGGCTGTGTTGACCTGGCCGGGCTTGGTCTCGTTGGACGTCGGCCCAAGATAGGGGTATGTTCGGGTCAGGGCAACAACTCGACCTCGCTCCAACACACGGACAACCCCGTTATGATCTATGAGCGGGTCGGCTTCGTAGTCCAACGCCTGCAAAACGTCCAGAACCTTGCCCTGACCTTCCCGCTGCGAGGTGATGGGTACTTCCCAGCTCGGGATGTTTTGCTGTTCCTCCAGGGCGTCATGTTCCTCGAGAGCTCTCTGGTTCAAGCCCGAGTGACTGGCCTTATCGTCGCCGTAGCCATGCTCGGTGGAGGTTCCAGGGTGAGTCGTCTTGCTTCGCGGCATGGCAGGTCTTCGCAAGCTAGCCGGGATGCGATCCGATGCGGCACTTTTGCCAACCCTATCCTCATAGGAAGTAAACGAGTGCCTGCTAGGCAAGCCGGGGCGTGTCGGTGTTTTTTGCTTCGGCGGCTCCTCGCTGTGAGAGGAAACGTCGGGCTCGTCCGTACTGCTCGGAATCAGGCTTGAACCCCTTGCCAAATACCTCATGCTCAAATCATCCTCGCGGTGGGCGTTGTAGGTGGCCTTTTGACCCCATGGAACGTTCTCAACGTCGGTCGAGTCTGCTGGCACAGCCAGGGTTACCCGCTCGGCCTTGTAGACTTCCACCATGATCTGGACGACGGTATGCCACCAGGCGTCCAGACCGGGCTCCGCAGTGAGCATAAGCGTCATGTCGTAAAGGTTGGGTGATGGAAATTCGAGTTGTTCTGGCGGGCACGCATGACCTGGAGGAAGAAACGTCATGGTGGAAGCTGGAGTAGAAGGGTTAGAGAGAATATTATCGTGACCCCGGGATGCGTCAAACGTGGTCTGAATGGGCTTTAGAGGTGCCGAAGTGGGGGAAAGCGTCGTGAATGGTTGGTGGAAAGAGGACGGCATAAAGCTGGGGGAGGTCATGGGCGGAAAGGGGTATGATGGCGTCCTGGCAGTGGCTGGGCCAGGCGTGGCCCCTCCCCTGACCGTGTTTCCAGACTCTGTTGACGTTGTCGTGGGCTCCGAGTCGGGTTGAAAGGGTGGCGAGGCCGACGTCTCCTCCTGTATGGGGGAAACACGAGAGGGACCTGACGGAGCCAGGGGTGTCCCCCGAACCGACAACTCCCTCCTCTCCATCTGGCGGGCAAGGTCCTCACGATACTGGCTCAGCTGCCTTTGGGCGCTCCCTGCGTCCATTTCCACTGAGCTCTCCATCCTGCCCTGGCCATGCTTTTCCGTGGAGCGCCGCTGCCCAGGCTCATCGGCTGGAAAGTGTTGGACCCCTTGGTCTGCCACGTGGTCCCTGGGCGGAGATGCAGCCCTAGTGTCGTCCCTGAAGGCAATGGCCTTTTTCTTGGGCGCCCGGTGGGGGTCGGATACGGAGGCACTGAGCGGCTCAGACCCTCTCCCGCTCTCGACACCGCTCGTCATTTGTTCTCCGGGTGGCGACGATCACCCGGGACGGCGACCCGGCATCACCAGACGACCCTGAGCAAATAACTGTCGGCGTTGAGAACCAAAATGCAGCCAGTCTCTAATTCCAACGGTTTGGTGGTCGAATCGCCACGGAAGAAGTCAGGCTCCCTTCGCACTTTGCCTGACAAGCCGCGAGCGGCTTCAATGACGTCGATGCGGGCGGCCGGACGACGTAGGCAACGAGAGGGCTGGACGTGGCGTCGCAAACCCGGTGAGGCGTCGCGTGAGAGGCACAAACGAGATCGTGCAGGCGCTTGGGGATTGGAAGACTGTGAGGTTGAAGGATGCGTCTTGTGGACTGCCAGCCTCTGTCGTTTGACGGTTAGAATGTTAGAATGTTAGATCGGACAAGCGCAAGCCAGCACGCACGCAAGACCAAACGAGTTGGCGGGCCGGCCAGGCAAGGCAAGGCGAGGCAGGGGCAGCTTGGGCGGTAGGCCGTCAGGAGGGAGCACACGGGTATGCGGTGGTGACGGGTGATGTGAGGGTGTGTGTGTGTGCTGTGCTGTGCTGTGAGCCTAAAAGGTGGGTTAGGATTTAGAGGATCGGGAGAGAGTGGATGAACCCGCGTGGGCGGACGTGTTTGAAAGTTGGCAAACGCCCCCCAAATTCCTAAAAAAAAAAAGGGGGGACTATGACGTTGTGTTCGCGCACGGCGGCGGCGAGCTGAGAAACGCGCGAGCCCTCCAAACCTCCACTCTCGGCGCCCAGCGAATTGCTCCTTCCTCGACAGGCACAAATTGACAAACAACCTTTCTTTAAAAGACACGCGCCTGATGCTCTGCCATCAGTTTGGAGCTCTGGTGCTGCGGGAGCCCAGCAGCAGGAAAATTACCAAGATGGGTCAAGCCGGACAGGTTTCGTCGGCGGGGTTTCCTGGATTTCGGTGTGGGCTCAAGCGTGTCCCGCAGGCCTCGTTCAAAAGAAGGGTGCATTGGTTGGCTCCGACACCAAGACCGGCCTGTTCCCTGTTCCTCTTCCAACTCTGCCCTCCGCCCTGCCGTCAACGGGCGTCAATCAATCTGATCGGATCCCCGGCTTTTAGCGAGCTTGGTGCTCGACCGGCTTAGTGAGAGGGCCTCTGAGGTCGCCTCCTGACCTTTGTCTCCTGACGATGAACCGATGGAAATTGAAATCAGGTCTGGGACAGGATGACACTGCTTTAGATCTTGATATCTAATATGGGGGGCTGGCTTGGCTAAAATCCGCTTTCTTGTTGATTAAGGGTCTGATCCGAGAGTGTGGGCGCATTGAGAAGTCACGAAGCCATTTGTGTCTTGGGAGCGGGAGATGTTCCATCTGCCATCCCTGGCGCTACGGGCGGGTGGTATAGGACCTGAGGGGACCTGAATATCCCTCGGGGAGCGTCTTGATAGTGGCCTGCGTTTAAGCATGTGAATCATTAGGACGGTTTTGGATGCGCCCTCCGAATGGCTGCCCTGCCCCGAGTCCCCGATTCCCACGAGATCGGCGATCTGTCATATTTCTCGGAGTCTGGAGAAGCACACACGGTAACAAGCCCTCAACGCCGTGCCAAACGTTCCATTTCAAATGTCATGCAAGGACCCGCCAAAAGGGGAGGCTGCGACCCAGATGCCAGAAATGAAAGGCTCAATGGCCCGTTGGGAAGCGGTAGCTGCGCTACGACGATGCGGGCACGCAGAAGACGGAAATGGTGGGAAATCCCCTTTTGCGCATGACCAACATTAGGGTCCCGCTTCAATTCTCGATGGGCTGGGGCACCTACGTCATCGGTGTCAGGGATGTGGTCTAGGAGACCCCTGCCAGGAGGGCCGTGGTTTGTCACTGGCAGAAGGCTGGCAACGCTCATCGGCTTGCCAGTCGACGAATCGTGTTGCCCGGAAGTCGGCTCCCGCTCCAAGGTTCCAAGATGTGAAAATGCCTTTTCCTGACAAACCGACAAACTTGCAACAAACTCGCACCGCTAGGTTCCAACACTCAATGTTTTGTTGGTTTTGTATTGACGGCTGGTGAATGTACTTTACTTGCTGCCCAAGAATTCGAGACGGGACGTCTGTGGGGACCCGAAGCTGTGGGTTTGAACTGGAGGGGACTCTGTTGCATCTCCAAAATGCATGCGGGCCGAGCCAACCTCCTTCACGACGCGTCCTTCATCTCCAGGTCGCGTTTGCAGATGCGCGAACCGCTGGGCTGTGTCGAATCCAGGATAGCTCCCAACTTAATCGTAATTCTAGCCAAATAAGTGTCCGCGCTTTCGAGTGATTATTTCAAGCCACACGCATTGCGACGCGATTCTAGATACTCCTTTCGTTTGCACTGTTTGCCTGCCTTTTCCGAACTCGAAGCCTAAATTTGATGGAATGTTGACCGACCTAGCACGGACCGCTAAACGTGCTCGGGCCATTGGAAGACAACGACCCGGTGAAAGTGAGAAGCTCTCGCAGAAACGACACATCCCAGCGCCCTGGCGCTGAGCATCTTGGGCGGTAGAAGAAACCACCAAGCTGGCTGAAGATTTCTTCCCGAGTTGCACAAGTCGTGACCTGTCGGGAGATTTCGACGACTAGCCAGGAAGATGCTTCCTTGATGGTGTGGATACCAAGGCGCCTGCTGCGGGGTTGATTGCGACTGCCCGATTGGCTGCAAAACTGGGGCCCTGCGAGGCTACACAAAACGTCCTTTGTTCTCCAAAGCCTCGCCAATTCTTTCCATTGCACAGCCCGGCCAACCGACGTTCTCACAACAAACTCTATTGCCTGTCGAATTGACCGATCGCGATACCTCCATAACCTTGGGCTGGAGAAGTGCTTGCACAAACTGGCACCATGGCCGACTCAGACGGCGAATATGTCGGCGACATGTCCGACGACGACCTGATGGACCATCGCGGGACGGCGGGGCAAGACAGCAGCAACTACGGGACGCGGTCAAAAGCGGCAAAGGGCGCAAAAGGAAAAGGCGGAAAACAAAAAGGCAAGGCAGCTTGGGAGAGCGTGAAGCGGTCATGGGAGACAGGCGTCGAAACGGAGGATGGCAGCATCTCCATCATAGGATTGATAGAACACGAGAAACGACTTCGACTCTTGCGCGATACGACCCCATTACAACGTGGAATCATCCGGCATATGATTCTCGTGCTTGATATGAGCTTCGCCATGGCCGAGAAGGACCTCTTGCCGAATCGCTATCTTCTAGCTCTGAATTGCGCCGTCGACTTTGTTCGGGAATATTTTGAACAAAATCCCATCAGTCAACTGGGCATAGTAGGGATGAGGGATGGAATCGCCGTCCGTATCAGTGACCTGAGCGGTAATGCAGCAGAACATATTGAGAAGCTTCGAGAATGGGCAGAACAACAAGAACCTCAAGGCAATCCCAGTCTGCAAAATGCGCTGGAGATGTGCCGCGGAGCGCTCTTGTATGTGATGTGACCTGTTTCGCACCAGTACGCAATGCTAACAACTGCTTAGCCACGCACCGTCCCACGGGACCCGTGAGGTACTCATTGTCTATGGTGCCCTTCACTCGAGCGATCCCGGCGACATGGACGACACCATTACCAGTCTGATCGCAGATAAGATCCGCGTCTCTGTTATTGGAATGTCGGCCCAGGTTGCCATCTGCGCCGAGATCTGCTCCCGCACCAATTCGGGCGATACCGGCCAGTACTCTATCTGCAAGCACGAGGCCCACTTCCGTGAGCTTCTCCTTGCCAGCACAACACCTCCTATCACCCGGACTGCCGAACAAGACAAACCGAGCTTACTTATGATGGGCTTTCCTAGCCGTACCATTGCATCGGCTGACCGCATCAGCCTCTGTGCATGCCACCACCGCCCGAGCCGGGAGGGCTACTCATGCACGCGATGCCGTACCAAAGTCTGCCGTCTGCCCTCGGAGTGCCCTGTCTGCGGCTTAACGCTCATTCTAAGCACCCACCTGGCGCGCTCATACCACCATCTCTTTCCACTCAAGACTTGGACCGAGGTATCCTGGGCCGACGCTGCTAAATCAGTGGCGTGCTATTGCTGCCAGACACCGTTTCCGTCTCTAGCAACCGCACCAAAGCTAAAGCCAAAGGCTGGAGAAATGCTCAAAGGCGTCAGCGAAAGTGGCCGGTACGCATGCCCGGTCTGCAAAAATCACTTCTGTATCGATTGCGACGTGTTCGCGCACGAATACATACACAACTGCCCTGGATGCCAGAGCGAGACGAGAGCAATGGACGGGACTAATGGTAATTCTGGCGCTATGGAGATTGATTGATAGAGGAGTTTAAGCTTGTACATCTTCGGGTGATTTTTTTGGGGGGGGGGGGGGGGGGGTTGCGGCGTTCTCAAGAGGCAACACAAACGGAGGGTAAAGCAGGCGTCA